>VNJO01006361.1:0-16125 GCA_008042535.1 Drosophila tani | reverse complement strand
CATATAGAAGCGAATACAATGGCAATTTTACCTTGCCACCTGCGCAGCATAAGCCGGGAGCTTCCAATCGAAACTTCAGTGCATTGCAGTGCTGACATACCACAGACAATGAACCGATAACAACGCAGCTATGGTCTTTGTAGGACGTTGAGAAATTGTATGCAAATGCAGCGCGATTCAAGTCTGTTCTTGGTACTCTTTGTGTAGAGCGAATCTGTGCTAAATGGGTTCGTCTCGATTCATTTCTTTCTGCACGTTCGTCTTGCGTTTGACTTTCATGGACATACCGACTATATGTTGCTCGACGTGTACGTCGTCCAATGTTTGGCCGTCTTATAGCAGGCATTATTCCTACAAATCACAGGAAGAAATTAAACAAATCCGGACGTCTGATAAAAACGAATAAGAAACCGAATAATATTGAAACGATTTGTTTTTACTTTGACATATATTTCGATACACTACTCTTTTATATAATTTGATATTTTAATTATTTGTTTTTCACCATTACCCTGGAGGATTTTCTAAAAATTTTATTACGTTCTGACCTTCTCCTGTTAGTTACCTACAACTGAAAAAAAATTTGAACAAAATCGGCCCAACCGTTCTTGAGGAGTTTTTTACTATACATTTTTTGGGCTCCATTTTTATATATATAGATTTACAGCTAAAATGAAGAAAAAAAATAACAGTTCAGTTTTCGTTTGCCAAAATAATAATGTATCATTATAATTCCACAGTTTTAAATATTTTTCAGATTTCTACCTTTTTTACAAACCCTGCTTTTTTTCTAGGGTTGTAAAAAGAGATAGAACTAAAAACAATTGCAGGAATACAGCTCTCTAAACGGATTTATACTAGAGGTGGAGAAACATCGTTGTTTGCAAACATCGATGTTAAAATAAAAAACATCGATGGAAAAAAACATCGAAGTTTTTCGATGTTTTCGTAAAATCATCGATGAAACATCGATGTTTTCAAAAAAATAGAAAAAATACTTTCCTCTAAAAAAAAAAAAAATCCCTTACTTTAGTGATGTGACAAAAACATCGATGTTTCGACACAAAACATCAATGTTCGTAAACATTTCAAAAACATCGATGCATCGATGTTTTCATCGATGTTTCTCCACCTCTAATTTATACTACAGGACAACAGACTATATATTGTTTTTCTCTTTGTATGAATTTTTTTTTTATTTTACATTTTTTACGAATATAAACACTTATATTGTTTCATTTAAACATTGATAGCCTCTCAATAGTCGAAACAGCACCTAAAGCTCAAAAGTTTGGTAAGAAGAGCTAAAGTTATAACTAAATAATGATCCTTAGTGTGGGTATTTTTGAAATTCTCAAATTCGAGGACGCTTTTAATAGGTACGATAAACGATAGCTTTGAAAGTCGTTTGTTAATCGAATTCGAACTGTCAACTGTAGAGGTGGAGCAACATCTATGTTTACGGACATCGTTGATTTGCGATGTTTATACAAAAAACATTGATGAAAAAAAACATCG
Source organism: Drosophila tani (assembly GCA_008042535.1). Taxonomy (NCBI): domain Eukaryota; kingdom Metazoa; phylum Arthropoda; class Insecta; order Diptera; family Drosophilidae; genus Drosophila; species Drosophila tani. The sequence goes on along the minus strand of VNJO01006361.1, from coordinate 14,607 downwards.
AGTTTTTCCGAAGTTTTATAAAAACATCGATGTTTTCAAGAAAAAAGAAAAAAAAAAATTGCCTTAAATAAATTTAAAAAGTTTTCCTTTACTTTAGTGACGTGTGGGAAAACATCGATGTTCCCAAACAATTTAAAAACATCGATGCATCACTTTCTAAAAAAGTGACGGAATGAGCTCATTAAGCTTAAATCCGAAATTCGTAGACAATTTTCCCAATCGTTGGGAGTACCGTAGATGTTGATACAATATCTGTGAGACTCTCAAGAATTTATTTGAAGTTGTCGAATCGGTAATGTAAAGTAATGATAATTACTAATAGTAATCGGTTCCCCAACTTAGTAGTATTTTCTCTGCGTTTCCCTATAAGACAATGGATTATAGCTAAACTTTATTTAATTTAAGTGCCTCAATCTGTCTAGTTCCCGCCAATGTTTTGAATGCTGTACCAATTAAAATGGTTCCGATGTGGAGCTGCTGGTTCACGACCGGTTCCACCTCCGCTGTTCGCGCCTTCCTTAACAGCAGTTTTCTAACTTCCACTGTAATGCATTTTTCTTAAAAACTGACGGAGCGCTTCTGATTAAATTTCCACCAAATATTCTTTATTTGATCCCCCATACGCCAATATACCGTGCATATTGGTACAACCTCTGAGAGTGGAGATATATGACTTTGTATTTTTGCTGCCTGTTTTTGTATGGGGGATTCCTATAGGTTGGCTCACTGTTGGGTAATTTTCTAAAAAACTGACGGAAGGAGGTCAATGGAATTTTGTCAGTTAATACTTGAATAAAACAAGAACGGACATATCAAATTTAGTCTTCCTTGGCAGCCTCTTTCCCTACATTTTTACAGAGATTAACATATTCTCCCACTACGCCGAAGCTTGGACTTTTTAACATTTAAAATGTGTGAGTAACGGACGAAATAAAACATTCATTCACAAAAACACTGAAGCGACCAAAGAATTCACAGAAACGGGCAATTATCAAAATATTAATTGTTACTGAGAAATCCATAGCAACGGAGATACGGGATTAAGATTGCCGGTTTCATTGCTCTCACGCTTCTCGGATTCCAAGAAACCGAGGACTATCTCCTAATTGATTACATTTGTTTTGATTGTTTCACTTCCATGCCAAGCCGCCTTTAAAAGCGATGCGTTGCAGATGAGGGAGCATCACTTCGTTCAGAGTCTCTTGAGGAAAATAAGTGAACATGACATTCGCAATCCGCCTAAGGTAATGAGAAAGGAAGGTTCCTTAAAATGTAAATATAGGAAATAATTATTAATTTCAGCTGTATCCTGGCCGTCGTCTTCTGTCTGGCGAGCTCTGGGAGGGCCGGGACTCCAGCTCAGGATCGTAACAGGCTCCAGCAACTGCAGCGTCTAAGTCAGCGAACGACCAACTCGAATGCTCAGCTGCGGATCACCCATGAAGTCGTTCAGATCTACAAGAAATACAGGGGCCGCATGGCAGCGGGGAACCGTGTGGAAGCCAGGCTGAACAACAAAGTTAGGGATTTCGAGTCGAAGATTGTGCTCGTCGATGGGGTGCCTGCCCAGGGGGGTGCCTTTTGGGAAACCCTCAAGGGCGCCGGCTCCCAAATTCCAGACGAAGTCTGGACAAATGCCCAGAACTTGTTCAAGAGTTCATCCAAGACCTTGGTGGAAGGCCTCGCCAACTATCTGATGAACCTGCTAATGCAAAGTTTGGGTGTGGGAAAGTAGACAAGAAAGAAAAAATAAAAAAAGGAATGAAAACACCATTAAAATACTTGAATTATTCTTATCAACTTTCGCAGAGAGCACGTGAATTTTGTATTTTCAATATGTATTTGCGAAAAGAGCTGCTGATAAAGAAGCTCAGCCTAGAATAATAAGAGGGTCTTTGGGTAGATTCTAAGAATATAAATTAAAGGTTCTCAAAGGTCTCTCAGACATGTTTTGTATTAATTACACCCTTTTAAAGAAAGTGTTAATTCAGGGTTGAGTGCTTAAGCTCATATTTCTTTCTTAGATCCACTAAATCAATTTCTTAAATCTCGAGAGATATTTCAATGTTTTGTGAAATTCTGAGATTATATTAAGTTCATTATTAAACATTTTTTGTATTAAAGAAACTTGTCGTATAATCTTAGTCTCAATAAACAAAGAAACGACCAGAGAATTCTCAGAAGCAGATAATTTAAAAATACAACAATGTTGGTTTCTTTTACAAAAGTTAGTCTGAGCTTCGATGATGAATGGCGGTCACGACTTGTTCGATTCGAAGAACCTAAACACATTCTTTTGAAGACCGTTTCACTGCTTCCCTATATAAGCGATGCGTTTCACACTTCCAAAAGTTCTTCGTTGAGAATCTCTCAAGACAAACAAAGTGAAAATGGACTTCGCAATCCGACTAAGGTATTAAGTGAGAAAGGTTTACTGCAATTTAAAAATATTAACTTAAGAACAATTCCAGCTGTATCCTGGCTATGCTCTTCTGCCTGGCACGCACTGGAAACGCTGGAGCTATTGATCAGGATCGCCTAAGGCTCCAGGAGCTCCAGAGGTTGAGTGAACAAAGCACTGACCCCACTACTCAGGTGCAGATTGCCAACGATGTCGTTGAGATCTACAAAAGGTATAGGGGCCAAGAAGGATCTGATGCCGCGAGGGAAACTGAATTGAATGCCAAAATTAAGGATTTCCAGTCGAGGTTTGAGCTCGTAGAAGGTGTGCCAAAGCAAGGTGGCTTTTTGGATTTCCTTAAATGGATCCCTGGTAATGTCAAGCAAGATGGGGCTAATTTGATCAAGAGTTCATCAAAGGCCTTGGTTGATGGCGTCGCCAATTATCTTCTGGACAAGTTTTGGCACAGTATTGGCCTGGGAAAGTAAGAAGGAAGAGAAAATAAAATAATTGATGAACATTAATACCTAAAATTGTTTTATTAAAGCGTTTACAGAAGTGTGTTGCAAAAAAATCTTTGAAAAATACAGATAGATATTATATTCCAAGAAATATGACGGCGCAAAAATTGTTTGCCTTTTTCAACTTCAGAAATCCATTTTTATACCCTTGCAGAGGGTATTATAATTTTGACCAGATGTTTGCAACGCAGTGAAGGAGGCATCTCCGACCCCATAAAGTATATATATTCTTGATCAGCATCACCAGCCGAGTCGATCTAGCCATGTCCGTCTGTCTGTCCGTCTGTCTGTCTGTCTGTCTGTCCGTCTGTCGGTTTCTACGCGAACTAGTCTATCAGTTTTTGAGCTATCGAGCTGAAATTTTCAGCATAGTCCTATTTCTTTAGCACGCAGTATATATGTCGGAACGACCGGAATCGGACTACTATATCCTATAGCTGCCATAGAAATGATGGCGAAATTAATGTAAAAAAAATTTTAACTTCTCTGTTTTTCAACGTATTTCTATAAATTTTGAGATATAGCAGTTTTTTATGGTTCTAGAATTACGGTTTTCATTTCATTAAGATCGGACACCTATATCATATAGCTGCCATAGAAGCGATCGGTCGATTTATATGAAAATGTAAAATTCTACATGTAAAATGTAAAATTTACAAAATTTGACGTTTTTTCAACATTACTAAAATGGTTCGATTTTCAATGATCCAATTGCAGACTGCAAGGGTATACCAACTTCGGTTTACCGAAGTTAGCTTTCTTTCTCGTTAAGTCACTTTTTGGCTTGAGTATGCTTGGCAGCTGCCTCGGCTTCTGAGACGTCATCGGGCAGTGAGTCCACGGACAACGATGATCCCTTTGACTTGGAGCTGGCATTGGAGCGCGATGAATTCTTGGGATACTTGACCGCCTTCGTGTTTCCAGAACACTGAATTATGAAGCGCAGCTCGTCGAGCAGTTCGGTCTTGAAGTTCACCTGAGGAGGAGCGATAAGGCAATGAAAAAGGTATAGGAGGAAAGATTACGGAAATGTAGAAATCGGTCATGCAGGCAATGAACTAACGTTAAGCAGTCTTCAAACAGTCATGCTTAGAATATGTATTATGGATGAGAATTCGTAAGTTATGCAAAAGTTTGACTATGAAAGTATAACACCATTAGCGTAGATTATACAGAACATGTTACCATCGGATTTATGTGCCTGAAAATCCGTGTACGAAACACATCTCAATTATGGGCGGATTTCAATACCAAAATACTGGAGTTATTTATCGGATGTTATCCCTGATTTTGTGAGATTATGAGGGGGATGTGTTACTGAGACCAATGAATAGGGGGAACGTGTAACGTTGGTATTTTTGGCTCCGAGTTGTCGCTTTGGGGAGCTGGTGAATTGAGTCCGTTATTCGATGATTAGGACGACCTTTCCGGCGCCATTTTTAGTCACGACACAGGTGATAATATTTATAGAGCGCCGCCCGCGCGGTTACCTTGTTCTCCCGTGCACTCAGGTAGATGCTGACCAGGCAGTTAATCAGGCCGTAAACGCTGCCGAAGCAGCTGCCCACGAACATGACCAGGTAGACGCCGCCCAGGTTGGCAAAGCCCAACGACGAGGCGTCTGAGTCGGCAACCTCCTGCGGGGTTTCGACCGGAGTCGGAGATTTCGCGGTTAGCAAGCCGGAACAGGAACCGGACCTGGAGCCGGAGTGCATGTCTGTGGGAGTGTGTGCAATGGGGGCAGGCCAGCTAATCGGATCGTAAGCCGGGGATAGGCTGGTAGTGTCCTCACGGATACCTTGTTCTCGTCGCTGCGCTCCTTTACGCCCAGCACCATCTCGAGCAGGGAGACGAAGATGCCGAAGAAGGAGCCCACGCCCATCACCAGGAAGACGCCGCCCAGGTTGCTAATCTCCAATGCCACGGCGCCGGAGTCCTCGTCCGCGTCCTGCACACACCCACACATGCACGAGCTGGCTGAGATTGGGATTGGGGTCGAGACTTACCGAACAGGCTCCCCCGCCGCGCTTCTCCTGCCACCACTTGGTCTTCATCTTGGTCAGCAAGCCCTGCTCCTGCATCTCGAGTACGGCCTGGCTGAGCGTGTCCCTGTACGGCCAGTCTGGAATGACACGGCATTAGGATCTATTGGAGAGCCCTTGTGACAGCGATCTACTCTTCCGCATGGCTATGCCGTAGCCCTTCTCGTCCAGCAGCGGTCCCACCTGGGTGAGCGTGCAGCGCCGCTCGGTGATGTACTCGATGGTGGTGGACTCCATCAGAAAGGCGTAGTTGGTGTTCTCCACGCGGTCCACCCCGTCCTGGTTCGAGTTGGTCATGAACTGTGGATTGTCCCGCATGAACTCGTACATCCGCTGGTAGGTGGGATAGTTGGACTCCTTGAAGAAGGTAAAGGTGCTGCCGCCGATCTTGGCACCATAGTTCACACCGCCCTTGTTCTTCGACAGGTCGTCGGCATCGTTGATGGGCGTCACCAGGGACTCCACGGTGAGAAAGGCCGCCAGATTGGCCGTGTATGAGGAGACCAGAATCAGCGTGAAGAACCACCAGGACGCGGCCACTGCTCGCGTTGAATAAGCCCTGCCAAGTAAGCGAGGAATTACTGCTTAGTTTGTGAAGCAGAACTCGAGGAGATACGTACTTGGGGGCCAGCTCAGATCCCTGCTGCAGCAGAGCTCCAACGGAGAACCACAGGCAGTTGGCGAAGCTGAACTGATTCTCCAGCTCCTCGGGCTCCTCGATGCAGGGATAGGGATTGTCCCACTCCGCAGGCGACAGCCTTCCCAGCACGAACATGCTGATCGACACGCCCATGTAGGCCAGGCCCAGCCAGAGCCAGACCTCCCCGGAGAAGGGTGACATGAAGGAGAACAGCTTGGGAGGCTCCTTCATCGGTTTGCGGAACAGAATGGCAATTCCTAAAATTATAATAATATAATATTCTTAATATTTCAGTGGCTTTTTAAATACTTTTTAAAACTTACCCAGACTCATAAAGGGTATGGTAAAGTCGACGCCGCTCTCTCGTTCCGAGGTCATGGTCAGGTCGGTTATGCCCATGTCAGCGCGCTAATCAAATATGAAAGTTTATTTAATGACCTCTATTTACTTGCACACTCATTGACGTGCATGTATTAATAGAAATGAATACGTAAATATTGCGCATACGCCTGGTTGGGCAGCAAGCTTTAAATTATGCATTTCAATTTGCAAAGCACACATTCCGTGAAATCAATCGGGAAATGAGAACAATTCGTATGGTATTATGACCCTGAATTACAGTTTTGAAATGCACAAATTACATTGACCCGAGCCTTTGATTATAATTCAATAGGCTAAATGATTATATAAGTAAAGCATTTTCTAGTGAACTGACCCCGTAATAAATTAATTTAAATTATCAGGAATTTGTCAGCTTTAATATATTGCACAATTTAAATTAATCGAGATAGGCAAGACAGGGAGACTGCTATAAAATGCCGAGCCCCTTGGTGCAGAATTTCAGTCCCTACACATCGATCCAACTATGAGGGTTTCCTTCGGCTGCCTTGTAACGCTGATCCTGTACGTGTACGTGGTTTTTTCGGTGGGAGATCCCCAATATGACGCCGATAGGACCCGTATACTGGATATATTTCAAAGTCCCAATGCAACTAGGGTCACTTGGGAGAGGAATATTCCGGAGCTGATCGCATTTTATCGTCGATACCCCAATGCTGTTAATCAGACCCAAGCCGAAAAGCTGCAGTTCGAACAGTTCATCAGTGATTATAGCCGTGTCCCAACCCAACTGGTCGACGGAGTACCAGCACAGGGCGGAGCTCTTACAACCCTAGTTGGAGTTTTCACTGGTAAACTGGGCTTCCAATATATTTATAGTCTCTTTAGACAAAAGAAGGAAGATGAAAACAAATCGCCACAGCAGAGTACGATTAGTCATAATTATGACTCGTAAACTAAATCGAAATAAATATGCCAAGCTTATGATAACCTTTCATTCCAAGAAATCGTATTTAATTGAATGTGTCGGAATTCCGAGAATGATAACATTAAAAGCTTAATCTGATTCTCGGAATTAAAATTTATAAACAAATGTGAACTGTGCCACTATATTTCGAGATTATAAACTGTATATAAATAAGGGTTTCTTATGATTAATAAATATGATGGGACAGTGAATATTGATTTATTTTGGTGACATTCAGGTCATTAAATCAATCCCCAGTTAAAAAAGACAGGGCTCAGTGGGCATCCGATTAATAGTTTAACCATAAAACCCATTAATTTTAGTTAATCAAGAAAAAAATTCCTCTCTTTATGGCAGCGTAAACGATTGCGTTAACGCCGATGACAGCCATTCTGGCCATTCAATGTAAATCAATAACCATACAAGCAGGACAAAGGACATGCTCAGTGAATTAAATGGTCGCCGAGGAAGGAATTGCGAATAGATTTATGTCCCGTTGCTCCCCGATACTCACATTGTCTATTATCTCGCGCAGCATGCCGTTCCACTCCTTCGTCTTGGGGTCGATGCCGCCGTACTTGTTGTCCACCTGGAGGCGGAAGGTGTAGCTGAAGCCCAGCTTCTTGGACAGCTCGTCGATGAGCTCGATGCCGAAGCCCTCGAACTGATCGTTGCCCTCCAGCTTCTCGGCGGTCTCCTTCAGCATGCCATAGGGTTCGCTCTGCAAGACATCCAGCCACTAAAGTCAAGGCCGAGGGCCAAAGTTCACCCACACTCACAATGGCCGTGATGACGACGAAGCTCTTGTTCACCAGCGAGCGCATATCCGGCTCCAGGGAGTGCGCCGGGGCCGGGCGGTTCTCCTGGAAACCGTCCTCGGCGCTCCACTGGCCAATCTTCTGCATCCCCGACACCGCCAACTCGATGACCTCCAGCTCAAAATCCGTGCGCAGGCCCTCGTAGTCGAACCGAATGGGACCCGTGAGGCCATTCAGCGTTAGCTGCGGACCGAGACTCGTTGCATGAGTTATTCAGAATCAGAGAGTTATTTTTTACACAGTGAGAAAGTTTCGGAACCCATTTTGAGTTATAATAAATGAGCTCATTGATAATATATGAAAAATTCTTAAGTAAAACCCAAATCTATAATAAATTCAGATACTTAATGGAGATAATTATATAAACTAACTTTAGTGTAAGTTATTTCATGTCGATTATTTTTGTACTAGAACTTTGCTTTGTATATAAAAACCAACCAAATTGGTATAAGAATTTAATCAAATTTCCTTAAATTAATTAATTATTAATTAATTAAGTATAATCAAAAGCTTATACTCTTTTCTGCTCTGTGTACTTACCGATTTCATGTAGTTGACGAGAGTGTAGCCCTTGTCCCAGGAACTGTCATCGCCACAGCTGAGGGCCACGGGCCGGAAGTTCACATGCTTGTAGGTCTCGGCCAGGAGCTGAACGCCATCGTAGACCAGGGCCATGCTGTTGGTCAGGGGGCAGGACACTGGGGAAGTTATAAAGGATAACGTCATTTATCATTTCTGGCCCGGTCGCGTCGGGGCCATGGAAGTGCAATTCAATTATTTAAATTCACTCATGCGAATGGCTTTCGGATTGGCATAAATTGTCTAGATCCAGGGCCACGCCGCGACACTTTCAGGCTTTCAGACTTTCAGACTTGCAGGTGGGACGTCCGGTCCTCCCCCACTTGATTTACCGTTTTGGAACGGCTCCTCGCTCTCGTAGAGGGCCTTGGCCACCTCCAGCACCTGCTCGCTTTCGGGGGAGACCAGTCGCAGACCCGTGAAGTTGGCGCCGGCGTGCTGGTACGGCTCCAGGTCCATGGTCTGCCAGTCCAGGTTGCCGATGATATAGCGGTAGTCGCTGGTCACCAGACCCACCTGCTGGGCCTGCTTAAAGAACTCGGGCAGCGTCCCCATGGAGCCCACCACCACGAAGGAGAAGTCCTCCGCGTTGCGTATCCGACGTAGCACGTTGCGGTAGTTCCCGTTCAGGTCGAGCTCGTAGCGTCGCACCGTGACTGTGGGTCCCGCCGTGCCGTACATCTGCAGCAGCTCCCGGACCGTGGCCAGGTACTCCCCCGACTCGTATATGACGGTGAAACTCTCCCAGCCCAGGGCAGCCACCATGTCCCTGAGCGCCTCGCCCATCACGGCCGGGTGCGGGTGCAGATTGATGGTCGGCAGCTGGGCCCCGAAGTCCCAGCGCGTGTCCAGGAAGGGCAGCTCCTTGGCGTCGCAGATACTCATCGCGTGACGGGCAGCCAGATTGGTGGTGGGCCCAAACACGGCCACCAGATTTTGCTGCGGGTAAGTGGAGAATATTTGATTTTGACACCAGACTTTTTCGTGAGGTAATAAGCGTAATTGGGAGGCTAATATAGACTTACCCGCAGCATTTTGCAGAGCTTCTTGGAAGTCTCAAAGGAGTTTCCCGGCTCAATTGCCACGGACACGCCGTGCAGCTGGAGGTCCTCGTTCTCCTCGTTCGCCTTGCTGATGGCCAGGTGGAAGATCTTCTCGATATCCGGCTCGGTGTTCTCGTGGATGAGACCTGCGAGAGTTTAAAGAGAGATTGGCACAGATTCTTTGCTCTTTGTTTTGCTTGGCAGCTTCTGTTTATATTTTTATTTTGCGAATTCGCCGCCTTTGGTGGCGCACGGTGCGTATGCGGCATAAAAATACATGACACATTTGCGTGCCGCGCTGAAAACTGATGCTGCTGCTGTTGCTTATGTAACGCCACGAAAAATGCACTTTACTCACCCACATTTGTCCTCTCCCCGTGACAGCACCCGGGGAAAACCGCAAGCAAACTCAATAATGTGAAGCCAAGTGGAAAGCCTTCACCCGCTGCCTTAGGTCTCCAAAATTGCATCTTTTCTGCCGCCGCGAAATGTAATGAGTGATTTATAAATAATTTTCACCGCTCTTGAGCGCGCTATGGCTTTAACAATTATTTCCAATTAATTGCGCGATTGTTCGAGCTAAATTTGCATTTTTCTGCAGGCCGACGCGACCGGGAAGGCGAATGAAAGTGTCTAAGAGCACGGAAAGACGGCCAACAGCTATCTGCCGCTGATGCAGCATCAGCTGATAAATTCGCCACGTATATTTTTAGCCCCCGAAAGACTTTCGTTTCATGAATGGAAGTGTTTGTATAGAAAAGTCGGAAAAGTTTCCGCAACTTGCTGTAATCGAATCACACTTCAGCTCCATTGGAGCCAGAACCACTCCGAGGCCGGGTTAATTAGATAAGCCTCACATTTTTAGCGCCAATTTAACACGGCGCCCTGAAATGGATCCAAACAGAAGTCCGAGTGTGCAGAAACTTGAAAATAAATCCGCCGCCCCAACAAAACGTGCACAGCATACGATTCCGGGGTTAATGGAACTGGACTCTGAGGCAGTGCAGCCAATTCGTCCTTTTCTGGTACATGGACTTGGGATATATCTATGAAAATACATACATGTTGAGGGGGAGTATTTTTTCCAAGCTTGAAGCAGCTTAATTTTATTAGGTCTTGCAATTGTTTCAAAGGGCTTTAAAAAATAGATTACAACTTAAACTGATTATACTATTTGGTTCACAAATTTATTGTAATTATATTTTATTAATAAGTTTTCTTTAAGACATTTTGAATTACAAAATAAAGCTCACCTTCATGATTATTTGTGATTCTTCATTTATATAACTTTTTCGAGACAAAAACAAACTAGGAGAAAGCTAACTTAGACAACCCTGAGTTTTATATTCTTACTTCCTATTTGGCCTATTAATTCTTAAGAAAATAATACATAGTTAGATGCTAATAATCCGTTTTCTTAAGAAGAAGATCGTTCCTGTTGCACTTATATATTTAAAGGAATAATTATTCTGAATAAATGAAACCAATTCAAAGTTAAGAACTTCATTATCATTCATATATAACTCTTAAACATTCCAGTCCTTCAGCCGAGAAGGTTGTCCTGTTCCTGCGGTGTCTCCCCCTCTTTATCTGTGTTTCGAAAGAATGTTGTTGGCAACACTGCTTCGAATGGGAGATATCCGACTGGATAATAATGGGTTTTATAGGGCACCGTACAGCATGGAGCATAAATAAATAAGGCGAGAACGAAAATAGCCGAATGCAATGGGCGGAGAGATTGAAAACAGCTTTCTGCGAAATTTGTTGTGGCCCCACGGACGTGCAACAAGCGTCGATAAGTGCAAAAAAGGAATGGAGGGTCTGCCACGATGGCTGTAAACAAATTCATTGCATTTCGCCCGGGCAGCTGGTGGTGGCTAGGAGGCTGGGATGCTGGGGCAGATGGTGCAAATGGTGGTGCTGTTATTGCTCTTGTCAGGGACGTGCGCTCCACTTGTGGATTTTTGAAGGCCCAGCACGATTTATGGGCCGGGCTTTGAATAATCCATTTAGAGCATGTAAAGCGGCGAGCGCCCGCCCCAAACATCTCTTATTTTTTTTAATAATGATGCCGAGGCTGAAATGTAAAAATTGCTACAGAAAGCAACTCTTGCACACATAAAGCCCGCCGCCAGCCGTGCCGGAAGGTTTTTGTGTTCCATACTTTCGGGCATGTCCTTCACACACAATGACATCGGGGAGGGGGAGGCGGAGGCGGAGGAGTATGCATGGTATGCGAATGGGCGTGTTCGCTTGTAGCAAACTGTTGCTGTCAGCAGTGAATAAAATCAACGTCTCCGTCAACAACAGGCACCTGCCGTGGCTGCAATGCACTGCGGCCCAGGATGCATTTATCCCCGAGTTTCGCATTTAAAATTAACGACCTTAAGTCCTGCCTGCCGGCTCGTAGAATTCCCTGATCGCTTGACAACTCAGACCTGAGCCAGTGCTTGAGTTTACTTACCACCGCTGGGAAATAAAGTCATTCTGATTGCAGCTACATAGTTTTTAATGGATACAAAGTAACTTGAATTTGGAAACTTATAGTAGAAACTTTTCTGCGCAGAACTATTTATATTTGTCATTTTTAATGTTTTTTTTTTAATGATTAAATAATTTCAATTATATGCAACAAAATATGGCTTTCATTTATGTGACACGGATCCCAAGTGCAAGGTATTTGGTCTGGAAAACTATCAATTCAACGTCTAACAAATAACTTAAAGCTGAAAAGTGTAGAGTCATTAATACTTAATCCACAGAATTTCCTGTGAACTTGACATCAATTAAAATGTTGTCCAAAAGTGTGCACAAATATCCAATCAAACGAATTTACAATGCATTTAAGCCTAGAATATATCCCTAGGGAAAAAGGATGTTATCGCCATGGCCACCATAGTATTTATAATTATTATCGTTAAATTTTTAGCGGCTGGAGACCGTAATACCGTCTAGTAAAACTTAGAGGAGTCTTAAAAATGAAAATCGAAAATAGCAAAAGTTAGGGTATTCTATTCAGCGAATATAACTTACAGTTCGCCACCCGCGTGGTGTTAAATTGCCCAGCAGCTAGGCGCTCGCACTCGCATTTGCATAACCGTGTGCCGGCGTCAATGTATCTTGAGGATACGCAGCAGATGCAGATGCAGGCACTCGCCGCATGCCTGAGCGTGCATTTTAAGCTGGGAAAATCGCTGGCATTATGCACACGCACACGCATACCAGCGGCCACACTTACTCACACGGACACTGGACGCATTTGCATAAGTGCTGGGTTAGGTCCTTCAGCTGCCTTCAGTTGGTGGCAATTAGTAAAAGCCTTTCGCAAATCCGTTTTAGGCACGCGTTTGAACAATATGGCAATCTGTACACCATGTCTGCAGGCTAACCTAATACTGAAAAACATAATTACATTAGTGATTGTTTATATATTTTATGTTTAAAGCTATTTAACACCTTTAAAAATGTATATTAATCTACCTAGCACATATACTATATGCTATGATGAAGAACAAAATGCTTTAATTTAATGCAATATAATTTTTATGCACTTTAAATAGTGCTAACTGAAATACATTTTAATTTTGAATTCTCAGAATTATATTATCTCTCTAGATGCAAAACCCTGCTAATAATTTTCGCTGATAAGCGAATAAGTAAATTCTATATTTCTAAAACCCCTTAACATCGACAGAGGCCGAGGGGGCGAAGATGTGTTGACTCAAGCAATGCTGATTTGATTTGATTTGTTTTGGCTTTGAGTTCTGGGCCACGCCAATTCTGTTTGCTCTGCCAATGCCAGTGCGCCGCATTTATCGCGATAAATCCAATGCACAATTTGCACTGGAAATCTGATTGACGCTCGTGAGCTGTGGAATGTGAACGTTTATTTCGGGACTGCTAAATGGCTTCAACAAGGCCATAACCGACCTGTGAGGGTGTGTGCAGCCCGAAAAGGACAACGCCTCGAAGGGCTTCCTTTTCTCGCTTTATCGCCTAGGCGGCTTACCCCACCGCCCTTACCACCCGATCCCCTAAAAGCCGTCTTTCCCCCAAGAGGCAAACCAGAAACTGACAGTCTCTAAAGGTAAACATGCAAACAAACCAGAAATAGCATGCAAACGGCGCTGGCTAAGTGAGGGGCGACAATTTGGCGCGTTGTCAAAACAAAGTGCTCCAGCGCATAGATACACACGGATGCCAGTGTGTGTGTGTGGGGGTGTGTCCTACCGCCAGACAAAATCAATTTGAATCGCGCCAGTCAGCCAGACAAACAAGCAGCATTCACGGCAACGCCAGAATGGCGGAATGGACAGAATCCCGTTCGTGGAAGCCGCAAGAGAGCAAGGGTACACACACACACCTCACACCACACACACACCACTCACCACAAGCTCGCCGAACGTGACGCACACAGATGCAGGCAGGGCGTAATGGCGCGTAAAGTGTTGCGCCATCTTAATGCGTGCCAAAAACCGCAATTTCATGGCTGCGAGTGCCGCGAATGCCTCGAGGGGTGGAAGTAGGCCGACTCCTGATAAGGAGCAGCAGCATTAGCCAGATAGTGCACTATGTTGAATTTGACCCGTTTCCGTGGCCAAAACTCATTTTTCGCGAGTATGCAAATTTCCGTTTTTTTAATATTACCATATTAAGAAATGATCAAAATGCAATGTTACATACCTAAAATGTTAACTTAACAGCTTAATGTTAAAATAACAGCTGTTAAAGTCAGCTCTTGCAAGCTAACAACAATTGGCATTACAATTTCAAATTGGCATTACTCCGACAAAAAATCATTAAATAATCTAATTCAAAATGAATATGAATTCTTCAGGTTAGTACTATGTGTTGATACTAATATGTTGCGTTTTTCGTCCGTATTTTTCTAACAATTTGTGTATTTAGCAAGTGGAAAGAAAGTTGAACTTTCCAAAGAGTTTAAAAACAAATTTCAAATTATTTCAGTGAGTGTCTATATACATGTTGTAGAGTTGTCAATTCTGAATTCAGAACTAATAAGCACATTGTGCGCTTTTTGCGCTTTTTTGCGCTATTTGATTTATTAGGAAGCAACATCTGTATTAGTTATTATTGAATAACTTCTATATTTATTATGCGATCTGGGCCAAATTTGCAGGACACATTTGAAATATGACATTAATCCTGTGTTCCAAAATTGGGGTCTCTAACTTTATAATTGCTTTAAATTTTCGTTTTTTTTTTTATTTCAGTGGGCGGAGGGGGGCGTTGACAC